>CM060951.1:121428506-121455551 GCA_030765055.1 Mantis religiosa | reverse complement strand
CACACCTGGTGTTTGTCCACTATGCCGCTTAACAGTGCAACCCTCCAGGTTGCGTTCACTACGGTATCGTCGAACATGGGTGCGGGCCATCACTGTAGGACGCGTTGAAGCGGGACTCATCCAAAAAGACATTTTGCCACTCAGCAAACCAGTGACGGTGTTTACGTGGCCATTGCAGTCGGAGGAGCTTGTAGATTCTGGACAATGGACAACAAGTATGTGTGTGTGTGTGTGTGTGTGTGTGTGTGTGTGTGTGTGTGTGTGTGTGTGTGTGTGTGTGTGTGTGTGTGTGTGACGCTGAGAACCAAAAGGGCCCAAAGCACAGAAACAATAGTAAGTCGCCACAAACGGTGAATCTCGGATGCGAGAGCCCCTAGTGGTCTACCGGGAAAATATATGAGTCAACTGGAGAATTTAATGTCAGGAAGGCATGTTGGCCATGGTAGCTCCAAAGGTTAAGAGCGACTGGATGGAAACCAGGAGATCCGTGGTTCAAATCCCGGCCATGGCATTGAATTTTTCATGTTGACTCTATCCATCAAACATCTTAGCCTATATACGGCTAGTGTGGAGAAATGATTAATTTCCATCAATTAACTAAAATAAAAGTTAATTGATGAAGCCTGGGGACTTAAGTACTTACAATAGTAAGTCGCCACAAACGGTGAATCTCGGATGCGAGAGCCCCTAGTGGTCTACCGGGAAAATATATGAGTCAACTGGAGAATTTAATGTCAGGAAGGCATGTTGGCCATGGTAGCTCAAAGGTTAAGAGCGACTGGATGGAAACCAGGAGATCCGTGGTTCAAATCCCGGCCATGGCATTGAATTTTTTCATGTTGACTCTATCCATCAAACATCTTAGCCTATATACGGCTAGTGTGGAGAAATGATTAATTTCCATCAATTAACTAAAATAAAAGTTAAATGATGAAGCCTGGGACTTAAGTACTTACAATAGTAAGTCGCCACAAACGGTGAATCTCGGATGCGAGAGCCCCTAGTGGTCTACCGGGAAAATATATGAGTCAACTGGAGAATTTAATGTCAGGAAGGCATGTTGGCCATGGTAGCTCAAAGGTTAAGAGCGACTGGATGGAAACCAGGAGATCCGTGGTTCAAATCCCGGCCATGGCATTGAATTTTTCATGTTGACTCTATCCATCAAACATCTTAGCCTATATACGGCTAGTGTGGAGAAATGATTAATTTCCATCAATTAACTAAAATAAAAGTTAAATGATGAAGCCTGGGACTTAAGTACTTACAATAGTAAGTCGCCACAAACGGTGAATCTCGGATGCGAGAGCCCCTAGTGGTCTACCGGGAAAATATATGAGTCAACTGGAGAATTTAATGTCAGGAAGGCATGTTGGCCATGGTAGCTCAAAGGTTAAGAGCGACTGGATGGAAACCAGGAGATCCGTGGTTCAAATCCCGGCCATGGCATTGAATTTTTCATGTTGACTCTATCCATCAAACATCTTAGCCTATATACGGCTAGTGTGGAGAAATGATTAATTTCCATCAATTAACTAAAATAAAAGTTAAATGATGAAGCCTGGGACTTAAGTACTTACAATAGTAAGTCGCCACAAACGGTGAATCTCGGATGCGAGAGCCCCTAGTGGTCTACCGGGAAAATATATGAGTCAACTGGAGAATTTAATGTCAGGAAGGCATGTTGGCCATGGTAGCTCAAAGGTTAAGAGCGACTGGATGGAAACCAGGAGATCCGTGGTTCAAATCCCGGCCATGGCATTGAATTTTTCATGTTGACTCTATCCATCAAACATCTTAGCCTATATACGGCTAGTGTGGAGAAATGATTAATTTCCATCAATTAACTAAAATAAAAGTTAAATGATGAAGCCTGGGACTTAAGTACTTACAATAGTAAGTCGCCACAAACGGTGAATCTCGGATGCGAGAGCCCCTAGTGGTCTACCGGGAAAATATATGAGTCAACTGGAGAATTTAATGTCAGGAAGGCATGTTGGCCATGGTAGCTCAAAGGTTAAGAGCGACTGGATGGAAACCAGGAGATCCGTGGTTCAAATCCCGGCCATGGCATTGAATTTTTCATGTTGACTCTATCCATCAAACATCTTAGCCTATATACGGCTAGTGTGGAGAAATGATTAATTTCCATCAATTAACTAAAATAAAAGTTAAATGATGAAGCCTGGGACTTAAGTACTTACAATAGTAAGTCGCCACAAACGGTGAATCTCGGATGCGAGAGCCCCTAGTGGTCTACCGGGAAAATATATGAGTCAACTGGAGAATTTAATGTCAGGAAGGCATGTTGGCCATGGTAGCTCAAAGGTTAAGAGCGACTGGATGGAAACCAGGAGATCCGTGGTTCAAATCCCGGCCATGGCATTGAATTTTTCATGTTGACTCTATCCATCAAACATCTTAGCCTATATACGGCTAGTGTGGAGAAATGATTAATTTCCATCAATTAACTAAAATAAAAGTTAAATGATGAAGCCTGGGACTTAAGTACTTACAATAGTAAGTCGCCACAAACGGTGAATCTCGGATGCGAGAGCCCCTAGTGGTCTACCGGGAAAATATATGAGTCAACTGGAGAATTTAATGTCAGGAAGGCATGTTGGCCATGGTAGCTCAAAGGTTAAGAGCGACTGGATGGAAACCAGGAGATCCGTGGTTCAAATCCCGGCCATGGCATTGAATTTTTCATGTTGACTCTATCCATCAAACATCTTAGCCTATATACGGCTAGTGTGGAGAAATGATTAATTTCCATCAATTAACTAAAACACAGAAACATAGTTTGGAGAAAAATATGTTTGTTAAAATCAAAATTTCTGTACAAGAAATTTCCATTTCGAAGTTCTACCTGCGAACATGATGTTAGTAGTAAATTATATTGGCAACACTAGATAAAAATTGAACAGCGCCGAGCAACAAGTGCTTTGGGCACTTACGTAACCGAAAATCAGGAAGACTGGCGAGACTGCTTCCTATGAATGTTTCATTAAATCAAAGAAGGCCTGTTTGACCACAAGTTCGGCAAATGTCAGGAGCATGCATACATGCTAAAATTTCAAAATCGATTGTTGTGCTTTAGGCCCTTATGGTTCTAAGCGCCTCATACATATAATGCTAAACCTAGGAAGAACTGAAATTACCCATCTGAAAGTTTAGATGGGACTCAATTATCGTAAAAATATTCAAATGGGACTCAATTTAATATACCCGGAAAGAAAACCTTTAAGGAATCCGTCCTCATCAAGTCATCATAAATTTGCTTTGTGACAATAATGCATACGTAAAAGAGCAATTGCGTGAGAACTCTGAAAGCAAGACCTTTCCATTGAATAATAAGTCATAAGGTTGCAACATTTTAACAATAGAGTAGCCGATGGTATTCAGAGATTTGTCGACCTGGAAAAACACTGTGAGAATTCTTAAATTTTATGTTTGCGTGTGAGGCAATCTCTAGATTGAAATTGTGAGCAAGGCAAGGTTTTCATTAGGAACATAATTTCCGTTCTAAAGACTCCTAATTCATTCTGGTAATTTTCGATTTTGTATAAATAATTATTGGAGTGTCTATGGACTACACCAAAACCAAAAATCTTCTTTACATTTACAAGACTTTCTCTACTAGTGTCATTTATTTTGGCGTAATTTCTGTTATTTTCCTATATGTTTTATGTTAATCAAGGTAAACAGTTCGTTGTAGTTGCAAGGAGAGTAAAGTAAATGGAATGGACGGTTCAATGTTTAAAATCTGGACACACTGTACTTTTCTTAAAATTTCGTAGTCTTTCCACGGCGTCAGGAGAAACGGCTGAATAGCAGCAGCTCTTTAAAAATGACTAAGCATTAATACATTTAAACCAATAGTAATTAATATTTCGGAAATGGGTCAGACTACGTAAAACGTAATTGAAATATCTAAAGTATATGCTTTAAAGCGTTGTAATACGCTTTTGTTTTTTTTTTTTCTTAAAGGTTTACCGGTTAAATTCAAACAACATTTCTTCCGATTGAAAACAGCTTTATAAGCTATCCCTAGAAAACTGAAGTATACGTTTTATTTATTCTTATAATAAATTGAAATATGTCATATTTTAATCGGGATTGTAACAGGCATTTAAAAAAAATTAAAAAAAAAGTACACAAAGTTGTATGTAAAGACTAATCTTTGTGAGGAAATTTCCTGAAAACCTTCGGATTGCATCTTAAGAAGGTGCCGAACCTAAATGCAAGTTTAGTATTCACAGGACTTCTCTTTTTTGACTTGGGTTATGCTGCTTACAAGCATGCAGAGAGTGAGAGAGAGTTGAATATAGAATAATAGGAGCTATCTAGATTCATTAAGAATTGATGTTCCAGGTAAGGAGAGATCTAAGTAATTGGATAAAAAAAGAAACCAGTTTAATATATTTATTATGTTGCAGAAGATTTATGTGTGTCTTAAGGTACTGCATCTGTGGAATTTGGAAAACCTGGTTATGGCGGAAAAGTATATATATTATTACGCAGAATAAGTAATATGGTTTCTAAGCTTCTAATTTGCTTAGTTATTTATATATTCATTCATCATATATCAGAAGTCCCAACTGCCCCGTCTTTCACGTAAGCAGATATCCCTTCGTGCGTTGCAGAACGAAAAGGGGCAATTCCAGTTAAACGCACGGCAGTGGCGTGAGGGGACTTGGTTCTGCTCCGAACAACACTAATTAATTCCTACTACATGTAAAAGCGAAAAGGCGTATCAGAAAAAAATTCGCAACACAGATATGTTTACTTCAGCTTATCGCACATATACGGTGAGTCCAGTGTATGTATAGTCTGTTCAGATATAATCATATCTTCTGGACAGCAACGTGTCATACATCGGCAGGTGCGAGAAAACATATCATATAGACAGACGCAGCTTCCAACCGCTCTATTTGTATTTCGTAACTTATTGTGCATCAGTTTACTAATATTTCACTCTTCTAATCGACCAGTTAAGACCCGATAAGAGACGATCACAAGTCAATACGCTTCAACGCTCTGTTGAGTAACAGGATTGAACCAGTCTATGTAGTCCGCTCACAACACTGCAATGCGTTTAACTGGAATTTCGTCGTTGCCTTTTGCAACTGTTATAATGCACGATGGGATAGCTGCTTACTAAAGGACAGGGCAGTTAAACCTACAATTAAGAACAAACAAAAGAGAAGGATTATGAACTATAAAATAAAAACAAGGCAGAAGGATAAACATGGAAAATGTTCATGTTTTATGTTCATTACACGACAGAACTGTTCGCAAATCACCAAAGATCGGGTTATTCACCATTTCTAGCTCTCTGATGGCAGACGCATTCAGTCAAGTTTGTTTACATAATGGTTCCCCACAGCATTGATGCTCCTACAATTGCTAGAGCCCCCCTGTTTAGGCAAAATTATTTTTCTATTTATATGGATGTATTATAGAGTTGAATAGAGATAAACATGTTTCGTACATTTAAGGACGGTAGATCCAGCTTTCTAGTCCTTTTTCTCCTTTTGTTTCTATTGGTTTCATTTACCTGTTTTAAGGTTTAACCCACATTTTTGTCCGTTATGGACTTAACGGCATTTTTCATTAATTGTTTACATATTTTAAAAGGTGCATAAAGAATTTCAGTGCATGGTAATTAAACAAAACTTTACACAAATAATAATTAAATATGAAAGTCATGTGACAAAAATTTATTGAAAATCTTGTTCCCTATAAATGCATTTATTTGTTTTCAGTCAGACGTCATATTAAATGCAATTACAGTATTTAGCAGGCAATCTCAATTTTCTGTGGATCTATGCAGGTTTTCTTGATTCTTCCTATGACAGTTTTGGAAACTGGGAACCAATCCCTCAGTTTTACAGAAATGGACTAAAGAGATTCCATCCGAATGAAATATACACAATAAAACATTTACTTGAATGCTTTTGAAAAGCCCATGCGGAAGAATTGAAGCGGAATCGTGAAAAAGAAAAGCTGCATCTCCATTGATGAAAGAATGCAATGACCAACGTCATCACTGCAACTATATAAGCTATTCAAAGTGATCCTTTGCATTGACAAGGTAAAGGATGGAAAGAGGAGATAGTTTTATATTGGCGTGATTGTTCCCAATTTTTTTAATAATACTCTGGTCACATGGAATACGACATGGTGGTGTCCCACTTTTTGTCACAGATATTACATGATAAAGGCAGCTAAAACCTTAAAAAATTATTCCCTGGAGTGTTCTATCTCACATGTCTAGCCCACGGGTTGTATTAGTTGCCGAAGAAGCACCTTCTTATGTTTCAAACGCTAAGAAGGTCATTCTAAAATCACCTTCCAGAATGCGCGGTGTTAAGAACATAGCGTCAGACTTACTTTACCTCCATAGCCAGTTGTCACCAGATGGAGAACCTAGATCTCTGCAGCCTTGTACTGTATCATAATTTGGGCAAGTTATGTGAGGTATTTGATACTCTGTTAGAAGACGAAACTGCTTCAGTTTGTGACGTAAAGAAATGTGCAATAAGGAACGCATTAACGATCTGGTGTTTATAGCAGCACATTATAGTGAGCTACCAGAAGCCATCTTGAAGTTTGAGAAAACATGTGATATGCTAGTGTCATCCTTAGTGATCTTTGAAGTTGCAGTAAATCAGCTGCTGCAATTATCAGGAAAGAAACAAAAAAGTGGTAGTGAAAATTATGAAGTGCTATAAGTGTTAATGTGGGCGTAGAAAAACTTAGGAACATTCGTGAAGTCTTGGAAAGTAAATTAAGAGTCTTGATTATCCGACCTAAACTCGCCTGGACAAAGTCGGATAACTGGAAATGTCGGATAATATAAAATAAGTTGGAAAATGGAGTAAAACATGGTAGATATACTGTATTATTATAACAATTCTTGGTTTTTGCAGTATTTACTGAATAGTCAAACCTAGTCTACATGCAATATTGAACAAAAAGAAGCTCCAAATATCTTAGAAAAAGAAGCTTATCAATGAAGTCTGCTTGCGTGCTGAGTGACGCTTCCTTGCTGCGAGATTTCGCTATCGACGAAACATCAATATCTCAGTTGCACTTGTCTCCGGCTGTTACTTCACGTATCTTAATGCCATCTCTATCGTGACTCGTCTTCTCGTTTTGTTCTTTAATTTCCCGTTCTGCTTCATCCTCATTGTCATTACCATTCACAAAATCAACAATATCAGAGTAAGTTCAAACTGTTGATGTTCTGCACACCAGCTACTCACATTTTGAGTCGTAGCGTCCTCACAGCCAGGAATGCGGTTCAGTAAGGGAACAAAGTCACCCGTGTCTTCTTGTACTAGCTCTTCTTCATTTTCATCATCACCTAACAGTATGTTCCAAAATTTTGCTAATGTCGTTGTTTCGATTTCTTCTCAAGCTTGAGCCACCCAGCATGCAAAGTCTTTCAGGTCGATAGATCTTAACTTTTCCATTAAAATCCTTGCCATTGTCCATTTCCTCTATCAGGAACAAAAGGATTTGTCGCCGATATTTTCTTTTCAATGTTTCCAGCACGCCTTGGTCCATTGGCTGGCACAGTGGCGTCACCTTAGGTGGGAGAAACAAGAACTCGATATCCTCACTTCTAAGTTCATCTACATTTAGGTGTGACGAGGCATTGTCTAGTAGAAGAACTTCTCTTGGGATGTTGTTGGAAGCTAGATGGCACAAACTGTGTAAATAACCAGTCTTTAAAGGTGGCAGCAGACATCCAGACAGAATTTTGTTTAGTGTAATGCGCTGGTAGAACATTAACATAAATATTTATAAATGCTCTAGGCCCTTTAGATTTACCAATCATTAACAATTTAGCTTTGAAATTCCCCGTAACATTACTGCAGGGAAGAATAATAACCCTTTCCTTACTACGCTTGTAGCCAGGGGCAGACGATTCTGTTCGGGCTACAAAAGTTTTAGATGGCAGCATCTTGAAATTTAGCCCAGTTTCGTCACAATTAAAAATATGATCACCAGTTAATCCTTCAGCCAGAATTAATTCTTGGAATTCCGTTTTAAAATTTCTAAACGTTGTCAGATTTAGCGGACAGTTTTCCACCACAGATATTAGGCTGCCTAGTGCCGTACCGTTTCTTCCAACGATTTAACCACCCAACGCTGGCAGTAAAATTAGGATCCCCTTCATTGAACGCTTTCCAGAAATTCAGCGCCTTCTCTTGCAGGATGGGGCCCAATATTGGTAGACCCTTTTCTTGCTTTTGAGGGAACCAAAGAAATAGTGCTTCGCTAACTTTTTCATATTCACATTGTTTTATTGTTTTCCTGTGTTTTACTTCATCACTAGTTGCTCTGGTAGTACACCACTTTTCAATATTTTTTCTCTCTTTTTTGTCCAGTCCCTCACTGTAACATGCCCAAAACCATAATCTGAAGCCACTTTTTGAAGAGTTTTCCCCGTGTCCCGTCCCTCACTGTAACATGCCCAAAACCATAATCTGAAGCCACTTTTTGAAGAGTTTTCTCCGTGTCCAGTCTCTTTAATCTGTAACATGCCCAAAACCATAATCTGAAGCCACGTTTTGAAGAGTTTCCCCCTTGTGCAGTCTCTTTAATCTGTAACATGCCCAAAACCATAATCTGAAGCCACGTTTTGAAGAGTTTCCCCCTTGTCCAGTCTCTTTAATCTGTAACATGCCCAAAACCATAATCTGAAGCCACGTTTTGAAGAGTTTCCCCGTGTCCAGTCCCTCACTGTAACATGCCCAAAACCATAATCTGAAGCCACGTTTTGAAGAGTTTCCCCCTTGTCCAGTCTCTTTAATCTGTAACAGGCCCAAAACCATAATCTGAAGCCACGTTTTGAAGAGTTTCCCCCTTGTCCAGTCTCTTTAATCTGTAACATGCCCAAAACCATAATCTGAAGCCACGTTTTGAAGAGTTTCCCCCTTGTCCAGTCTCTTTAATCTGTAACATGCCCAAAACCATAATCTGAAGCCACTTTTTGAAGAGTTTCCCCTTCGTCCAGTCTCTTTAATCTGTAACATGCCCAAAACCATAATCTGAAGCCACGTTTTGAAGAGTTTCCCCGTGTCCAGTCCCTCACTGTAACATGCCCAAAACCATAATCTGAAGCCACTTTTTGAAGAGTTTTCTCCGTGTCCAGTCTCTTTAATCTGTAACATGCCCAAAACCATAATCTGAAGCCACTTTTTGAAGAGTTTTCTCCGTGTCCAGTCTCTTTAATCTGTAACATGCCCAAAACCATAATCTGAAGCCACGTTTTGAAGAGTTTCCCCGTGTCCAGTCCCTCACTGTAACATGCCCAAAACCATAATCTGAAGCCACTTTTTGAAGAGTTTTCTCCGTGTCCAGTCTCTTTAATCTGTAACATGCCCAAAACCATAATCTGAAGCCACTTTTTGAAGAGTTTTCTCCGTGTCCAGTCTCTTTAATCTGTAACATGCCCAAAACCATAATCTGAAGCCACGTTTTGAAGAGTTTCCCCGTGTCCAGTCCCTCACTGTAACATGCCCAAAACCATAATCTGAAGCCACTTTTTGAAGAGTTTTCTCCGTGTCCAGTCTCTTTAATCTGTAACATGCCCAAAACCATAATCTGAAGCCACTTTTAGAAGAGTTTTCTCCGTGTCCAGTCTCTTTAATCTGTAACATGCCCAAAACCATAATCTGAAGCCACGTTTTGAAGATTTTTCCCCTTGTCCACTCTCTTTAGTCTGTAACATGCCCAAAACCATAATCTGAAGCAACTGTTTGAAGAGTTTTCTCCGTGTCCAGTCTCTTTAATCTGTAACATGCCCAAAACCATAATCTGAAGCCACTTTTTGAAGATTTTTCCCCTTGTCCAGTCTCTTTAGTCTGTAACATGCCCAAAACCATAATCTGAAGCAACTGTTTGAAGAGTTTTCTCCGTGTCCAGTCTCTTTAATCTGTAACGTGCCCAAAACCATAATCTGAAGCCACTTTTTGAAGAGTTTTCCCCTTGTCCAGTCCCTTTAATGCCGTCAACTTGTCTTCCATAGAAACAACCATTTTCTTACTTTACTTGCCATATTATACTCACAGGAAAGGAACATTTTAGTAAGTGATTGATATTTGAGAAATATGCTTTTTATTAATATGTGTCGGATAATACGGAATGTCGGGTTACCGAGACTCTACTGTGTTTGTAACTGATATGCGCCCTTCTGAAATACTTTGTAAATGTACTCCAATCACTTTAGTGAAAGTAGAACATTCTGTTTTTCAGAATGAAAAAACATTCTATCTGAGAGACACCTCATAATGACATATCTTGAAAACATCTTGTGGTCATGGAAAGTAATACGAAGTACTTAATGTGATAAATAATTTATTGTCAGTTGTTTGCCTTAATAAAGAGTAGAATTACTTTTTCTGTATTCATGTTTAATAAGTGTCTATGCTAATTATATTACTGCCCATTTTCGGTGTTTTAAATGCCAATTTGCCTGCCCATTTTCACATAAATAAATGTATAAACTTTTGGTCTCTACTAATTGGTCTTAGGCACTTTTACCGCCATGGGCATCCACTGTAATCTCCGCACCTTTGATCCAAATGTCCTTGGGGGATGTAAAGAAAGCGTGTTCATCATACATAAGTACATTTCAAGGCCTCGTGGGTGTTGTTGGCACCGCACTTTCATTCTTTTTAATTAAATATCAGTAAATTGCATTTTCCACTGAATCACTCGCTTTCATATATGATGGTGAAGATTTTCTCTTCTGTAGATGTTGCATAACTTGGAACAAACAAGTGATAATGGAATCTACTATAATTTTTGAAGATCGAGAGAAGCTTAACGGTGGCAGGAGAATGTATATTCAGTGTGAAATATATTACCACATAGAGACGCTGAATAGTTGTTTGATATTGACAGTCATTTATTCGTTGGATGTTCGAGATTTGATCATTCTTAGTTGATAACTGACCAGTTAAATTTGGAAGTGGGATGGCTCTAGTTCTTTCGAAGATAAATCGAGACTGCAAATCAGGCATTGAGTACACATGAGATGTAATGATAAACATAATTAAGGAATAAAACTATAAATAGAAGTATTTATAAACAGTGGAGCTTCATCAATCAAAAACACTTTTTAAACCAATTCTCGAACTGTAAAAACACTTAAGTTCCACTTACTTTTTAAATTAGGACATGTTTCAAGGACACCGCGTTCCCATCCTCAGCCGATGTTCTACTGGTTCTTCAGGTGACCGCCTCCCTCTCCTGGCGCTGTTCAATGAGTTGAATGACGTCATCTACTATTGGAATTTCGAAGTTCATTGCATACACATTTTGAAGAACAAAAAGAGAGCAATGAACTTCGAAATTCCAATAGTAGATGACGTCATTCAACTCATTGAACAGCGCCAGGAGAGGGAGGCGGTCACCTGAAGAACCAGTAGAACATCGGCTGAGGATGGGGACGCGGTGTCCTTGAAACATGTCCTAATTTAAAAAGTAAGTGGATCTTAAGTGTTTTTACAGTTCGAGAATTGGTTTAAAAAGTGTTTTTGATAATTAAGGAAGTTTGCTTACAAGGAATACTCAATGCGTTTGAAAACAGGCTGTCGAAGGGTGTAATGGATAACTGAGGTGGTGTGTTTCTCATGGCTTTAGTCCAAAAGATATTTAAGGTATTTAAGATATTAAGGTATTTAAGATATTTCGAGCACTGAAGTTTTGAACTGTCTGTCTTGGTTCGGCGCCTGAAGCCATCCACAGAGTCCTATGCATTCGATCTCTCTTTTATGTCGGTTTCTTAAGATAGTATGCACTATGCTGCAAACGTCCGAATATTGTGGTGTCACTGTAAAGTCTATAGTGAATTCGGGAGCTGCCATCTGGCGTGGTGGGATGGGTCTGTTAGATATCTGGCCGCGCAAAAAACCCAACAGAACGCTGTAATATGTCTCTGAGCTGTCTCAATTAGGTCTAGGATTTTAATGACTTTGCATCTTTTTTTTTTTTTTTTTTTTTTTTTTTTTTTTTTGTGGTAAGCCTAAATTAAAATTGGGTTACATATAAATCTGTTTCATAGTAAAATGCGTTAATTTAATCATATTTGTTAGGATTTTTTTTTGCATTTTTTGTGAATGTTTGTGGGATAGCGCATTTTTAGGTGTTTTATTGCATTGTTGGGCATTTTTAATACTATTGGGTATTTTTGTTATAATTAAGCATGTTAAAATATACCTTGGATACAATTTACTTTTTTATGCTTTCAAGAGCGAAGCTTTACATTTAATTATTTAGCAAACTCCTTTACTTTGCCCCCAAATAGTACTAGAGGTAAAATTACTTTGGGTTCCAGGAAACGGCACAAAGACTACATTCCTCCCCTTCTAAGGACCGCTAATGAACTTGCGCAATACAAACTGTTTCACTTACTTCACAAGTAGCAGGTAGCTGCATTCCTAAGCACAAGTAGGTATCAGGTGGCTGCATTCGTAAGCAGAAGGGTCAAAGCTCATTGTGTCTGCAAATCTTTTCTAAATAGCAGTGCAGAGAGGTGTCTTTTAAACAGTGTAAAGAACTGTGGTGTGAAGTTGACAAATCATCATGTCTAAACTAAAACCAAAACATTGCAAATAAATTAAATAATTTTGTCAGACTTTATGGTGAAAAAGTTTTCTCCACAGATGGGAATATACTTTTCTGCAAGTTATGTGAAGTACGAGTGGCAGCTGAAAAGAAGTTTACTATAAACCAACATGTGAAGAGAGAAAAACACATTCGAGGAACTCGGCTGCTTGAAGCTAAAAGAACAACACACCAAATGTTTACCTTTCTTTGAAGAACTCTGTGAAGCATTCATTTGTGCTGATATTCCTTTGAACAAACGGAGTAATCCAAAGCTACATGCTTTTCTAGAAAAGCATACTGGAAAGCCTATCCAGACTCTTCAACATTAAGGAAGAATTACGTGAGTAAATGCTACCAGAAAACAATACAGGAAATCAGACAAAAAGTGTCAGGGAAAAAAATTTGAGTAAGCATAGATGAATGTACAGACTCGCTAGGCCGTTATATGGCAAATGTTGTGGTGGGCACAATGGGAGAGGATGGTCCAGGAGAACAATTCCTAATAAGTTGTGAACAGTTGGAAAAAGTTAATTTTTCAACAATTAGCAAAGTGTTTGACTGGTCTTTGGGTTTAATATACCCAATGGCATTCAACATGACAACGTACTCCTTTTGTTGACTGATGCTGCATCATATATGGTAAAAGCTGCTAATTCTCTTCAAGCTCTTTACTCGAAAATGGTGCATGTAACATGCCTAGCACATGCCTTACACTGAGTTGCGGAGGAATTGCGGAATCAGTTTCCTGAAGTTGATCGTCTAATAGGACGAAGGTCTTCTTAAAGGCACCTTCACGAGTTGCAACATTCAAGTCCGAGGCTGCTGAAGTTCCTTTGTCTCCTTCACCAGTTGTGACCAGATGGGGAACGTAGATAGATGCAAGCAACTACTGCGAGAACATCGAAGTAGTGAAAAGAATCATTGACATGTTTGATAGCAGTGATGCGACCTCCATCAAACTCGTGCAGGAACTTCTTTCAGACAGTGAACTTGCAGGGAAACTTTTGTATATAAAGTCAAATTTTGGATTCCTACCTGGTGCTATTACGTGCTTAGAGAAGTCAGGAGTTAAGTTAGTGCAACAAAGAGACTTGGTAAAAAAATTGGCAAGTGACTTAGAAAATGTGATCGGGAAAGTGGGGAAGGATGTAGCGAAAAAATTAATTCTCGTTTTGAACAAAAATAAAAGGTTTGCTACATTGTCTTCAATTGCAGATGTTCTGTCGGGCGAGAAATTTTCTCTGGTAGATTTACCAGGAGACTTAGAAGCAAGTGACTTAATTTACTTTAAGTATGCTCCTCTGGTCTCAGTGCAAGTGGAAAGGAGCTTCTCAATGTACAAAGCATTGTTAGCAGATAACCGGCAGTTATTTTGCTTTGAAAATGTGCAGATGATATTTACTGTGCATTGTAATTCAGGACGCATGAAATGACTGCTAACATATGTGCTAATAAAATAAAATACAATATAAAACCTTAAATAGTTGTGTACCTGTATAAATAAATGTTTAAAATAAACTTATTCTTTGATATTTTATATTATTTTCTTTTGAGTTTATCTTCCAAAAAACATAAATATTTGCAATTTTAAGGGCATTTTTTTACATTTTAGATTTTTAGGGCATTGTTGTATTTTTAAAGTGTATTTTTAAGTATTTTTGGGGCATTAAAATCCTAGCCCTACTCATAACTACGTGGAGTGCTCCAAGCCACCGCGCACACTACTAGTAAGTGGGTAAACCCTGATCAAACATACTATCACTTAGTCGATAGATACTATTGAGAGCACTGCTGCCTGTAATGGAAGGGTTATAAAAAGTTGCCAAGTCTATAGCAGGCTACGAATAGTGACTTCCATGAGGAGTAACAGCGTGTAAATTCTATGTACAGTTTAAATGCATATAAAAGTATTTATTTGTCGATTTACACAAATTGATATGAAATGCCATTCTAGACGGACTAATTGCCTGTTTTCATCCAAAGGCAAAAAGACAACTTCATTCACAACTTCTTCATCCATTGCTTATGTCTCATCATTGTGCACAAGCAGAATAGTTGATTAAATAACGGAACGTAAAGCAAAGAAAATGTCATGATTAGAGATGGACAAAATGTGAAAAAGATCTACCAAATTATGAAAATATGAAGAAAAAAGTGATAAAATATTATAAAATGTTTATTTTAAAGTTAAAAATTCTTATTATACTTAAGGGCGAAGAGGGTTCATTTCCTTAATTTAAAATAATATTTAATAATAAAGTATCAAACGAAATACAAGTTACTTTTAGAACTTATATTTTAATCTTTATGGAACTCTTAAACTTACTGTGTCCTTGCTTAACAGTAATTACAGTTTGCACTGAAAGTGGTCATTTTTTTAAATTTACATCCTCCAATGTTAAGTCTTATCGGACGATGCATGAAATGGTGCTCAAATGAGCCCAGGGTCCACAGAGCTTAGAGCTACCGGACATTAGTCTTTCAGGTTAAGGGAACGTACTGGAAAACTTTAATTCAAAATAAGTATCAAACGAAATACAAGTTATTTAGAATTCATATTTTTATCTTTGTGAAACTCTTAAATTTAGAAGAAAAGAAAACAGAAGTTACTGCTTACTTTGTCCTTGCTTAAAATTAATTGCAGTATGCATTAAAAGTAGACAAGGGTTCATTTGTTTTTTAATTTTCGTCCTCCAACATTAACTCATAACGGACGATGAATGAAATGGGTGAAGTGATGCTCAAATGAGCCCAGGGTCCACAGAGCTTAAAGTTACCTGACATTCGTCTTTCAGGATAAGGGAAAACTCCGGAAAAAAGTCTTATCCAGATAACTCCCCTTGATCAAGAATTTTTTGTGGCTTTTGAGGAAGAACTCATTTGGCCGTCGAAGGGATAAGTTTTCTCTAGTTGTACACATACACACAAGTCACAGACACAATACACCCATGCCCAAGGCGCGACTCGAACCGGCGACCCTCACCAAGGCGGCCCGGGTTCGATCCCAGGCGACCGCAAAGTGAGATTGGTGGTGGACAACACGGCGCTGGGGCGGGTTTTCTCCGGGACCTCCGGTTTCCCCCGCCATCTCATTCCACCGGTGCTCCATCTTCATCTCATGTATCATCAGTGTCATCGTCTGCGGTGCCGTATGTAGTAAAAGCGGACGTTAAACACTACACCGGCGACCCTCCACGCGACGGAACGCTAGAGACATACGCTCTAACGACCATGGCTACGAGGTCCGGCAGACCGAGATTGTAACTGCGGACCTCTTAACGTGAGGCAGACGCGCTACCATTCGTGCTACCGGGCTATGGAATCACGGTTATAAAACTTTTCGAAAGTATGACTGGATTTTTTAAATGTGTTTTAAGGAAATTGAACATCGGACTTCATAATCTGCCCGCTTCTAGTAATACTGAAGTGACTGGTAAGTCTGAGCAGTAATGAGTGGCTTTTGGATGCCATTGAAATGGAAGCGGTTTATTCGGAGTATCAATGATTGGCGGCCTTATGGACATAAATGTTAATTATATTGCATTAATGAGCAAAGAAAGTATAAATAAAATATGACAAGATGAGTCGCTATCCCTTTGCACCCGCTCCTCAAGTTTCAGCGCATGGTATTTTACCTACTGCTAAGTGGGACTCTGCAACTGTACATTGAAATGACTGGCAGAACGATTCCATTTTTGCAATAGCCGTTCTACAGGTTCGGTACTTTTAGTACAAATCTGAAACATTTTTCAGACTGCTTTCAAAGGAAAGATTTTTTTTTTTTTTTTGGAAAAGTTTCTAAACGAAGGGAAAAAGTCTTCTCTACATAACCCGATGTCACAAAGCAGGTACGACAGCCCTTGCCGCACCAAGAGAAATTTAATTTGGGACCATCCCTTTTAAAGGGAGTAGTCAACTCACGTCTGAATAAATTTTTCCTCTTGTTACTTTGTTAGGAACTGCCGGCTGGCTAATCAAATTCTCCTTAATCAAGTAATGCGAACTGTGTAGTAAAAGATTTAAAATTTTGTTTAAACACTTATAGTCGGTAGAATAATGAAGCAAATAAATTAAGTTTTATGTTACTGTATCTGTTGCCTTGTTATTTTAATATTATAAAACCCACTTTTATTCTATATGTGATATGCAATATTTAGCGTCTCTTTAAACTGCTCCAAAATGTTTATATGTTCGGAATTTAAATATATAGCTATCTCGATGTGCATTTAATAGGTAGTCTATCGATAATTTTACGTGGTTTCACGGCAGTACACTGGAAAATGTTCCCGATGGTGATATTAGTTATCATATACGCACATCTTTGGAGATAATTCTACTTTCCGTGGATAAAAGAGAACAAACACCTTATGCATATCTTTGCACAAAGAACTGAGGAAAAGGTTAGTGAGATGGCTTAAAATAGTACGAGGGTGAGTCAAAAAGTAATGCCTCCTATTTGTCCCCTTTAAATAAGTAAGTTATGTGAAAACTTTGAACTTGGCGCAATTCCTCAAACCTTCTCCAATCCCCTACAGTAATAACTTCCTTAGTCAACAGGTGGCAGCACTGCATCTTCTTGCAAAATGGCTGACATCGACATTCGTATTAGACAGCGTTCTGTGATTGAATTTTTGACTGCGAAAGGTGAAACGCCAATTCGCATTCACGAAAGGCTAACAAATGTGTATGGTGATGCAACGGTGGATGTCAGCACTGTTAGACGATGGGTTCGTCGCTGTAACGAAGCTGAAGGGCAAACACCATTGGCAGATGAAAAGCGAAGCGGCAGGCCGGTGACTGCAGTGACTCCATGCAACATTCAGTGAGTCGATGACATCATTCGTGGTGATCGCCGGGTAACAACAGGTGAATTGTGTCGCATTACCTCCCTCAGTAAAGGCAGTGTGATGACGATTATTAAAAAACTGGGCTACTCAAATGTTTGTTCACGTTGGGTACCAAGAACGTTAACCGCCCAAAACTCAGCGGTCGGCAGGGAAAGTTATGGCGACAGTGTTTTGGGATGCAGAGAGTGTGCTTGTGATTGATTTTTTGGAGCAGAGATGCACAATAAATTCTGTCCAATACGTCAGAACTCTCAAAAAGATGAAAGCATGTCTTCGCCGAGTTCGCCCAACAAAAACCATGGCGGATGTTCTTCTTTTGCGTGACAATGCAAGACCACACACCAGCCATTACACCACTGCATAAATTGAGAAATTGGGATGGAAAGTCCTACCTTACCCCCCATACAGCCCTGACCTGGCACCATCAGAGTTCCATCTGTTCGGGCCACTAAAGGAAGCTCATCGTGGGATTCATTTTGAAGATGAGGAGGCTGTGAAAACGTCCGTGCGTCAATGGCTTAGGAAGCAAGACCGTGTTTTACCACACTGGAATACATGCCCTAGTTAAAAGGTGGACCAAAACTGTGCAAAGGGACGGAGATTATATTGAATAGTGACAAATTAATCGTCAATGTTGCAGTTTTCAAGCTATGTAAATTGGATTCAATTTCCTTGGCAATTAAAAGAGAAAAAAAAAATAGGAGGCATTACTTTTTGACCCACCCTCGTATTTTAATGGAATAACTAAGCTACCAGGACGAATGATATCTCTAATAGTTTCAATACATAATATGTATAAAAGGTGGGCTGAAGGAGTACTTTGAGGCTTTCCTGAAGCTTTGGCTTCAGGGTAGTGTAAACGTTAACTTTAGCTATTTATACAGAATGATGATTACCAGAATTTAAGTATAGGTGAAGTATGTAACACGCTTTTTAAAGAACTATTAAAGCATATAACGGGGTAAAAAATTTACTTCCTATTTCATCTCATTGCATAATAAATTTGAAATAACTAAATGGTTGTCGTTTTTAGGCCAATAGCTGTTCATTGAAGAAAGCTGTATGCTTTTTGGAAAGTATTTCACTTGTATTATGACATTATTTTTGATAAAAAATGAAGTAAACCTTGAGATACAAATCTTAGCTGCACTGAATTATCACTTCCCTAGCTTTTGTTTTATACTCGTATTTCCAGTAGATCCAGTTGGCAAAGGCTTTGATTATGTTTTCAGTTATTGTGCCTTTTAAACTGTTGAGTATTGACAGTCATACTTAATTGAATTTGAGCATTCGATCTTTATAAATATTTTTTACTTTTATTTATTTACTTTTAAAGTATCACAAAAGCTTCTTTAACTCTCTTACATTTGGGGATAGGTGTGCTGTTGTCGTGAGGCGATTTCGTTTCATTTAAAGATGAGAATAGCTATTTAACTACTATAATTTATAATAATTCCTTGTATTTATACTATTTATTATTTATTTTAGTTTATTTGTGAAACAAATTAATTCCCATTCAAGTCTTAAGTTTTGTGAATGTGTTTTCTTGGTTATCGTCGCCCTAAATTTATCCCTGGAGTCAAACATCTCACTAGATTGCTACAAATAAAATTAGAGAAATTATAACCTGTAATCATTGTGTTTTTGAGTGCACTTGACCCTCTAGCAGTCTACATTTTCAGCATGAAAGGTTTCCTCGTCTACTCGCGATACAAAAGTGGATTTACGAGATTACTTCACGAAGCCATAAGAGTAATGCTTTGTAAACTCAGGAAGCAAAACCGTGAACGTTACTCGTGGGAAATTATCAGTCACAATACGTATAGTAGTGAATTCTCAATAGGCAGGGTCTTAGCAACCAGCCCAGAAGTCTTTGTTATTTGTAGATATGAAAGAGGTCTTAAAATGAAACACGCCAGTTTGGTTCTATACTTTTCATTTACATCGCTTTTATCATACATTTCACAGGCACGATACAGAAACTCTGTGACGTCACAGCCCAAACTGGCAACGGCAGCATTACAGTAAATGATTATAACGGGAATACAAGAATACAATGGGATTAAAGGAAGAACATTAAATGCCCTTCTATTTGCTGATGACTTAGTTTTAATTTTCGACATGGAGGATACATTACGGAATACAGTATACCAATTAAACCAAGTTTGTAAGAAACATGATATAGTGATATCAAAGACAAAAACAAAATTAATGATATTCTGGGGAAGAAACCCGATAAGAACAAAAATTGTAATAGAGGATAATATAACATCCCAGACATCACAGTTTCTATATCTTGGCTGCGATGTAACTTACGAATTAAATCAAGACACAAGATAAAGTACAAAAATTGGAAGCAATTAATGGAACAATTATGAGAACTCTTAAGAATGAAGTAAGAAACAGAAATAAGACTTAATAAAGCAATAGCAATACCAGTACTGACTTATCGAAGTGAGGCATGGAGTAAGGGAAAAGGAGAATAGGATACAAACGGTCGAGATGAGATAAGATCTGTTAAGGAATGTACGAGAGAAGACCATATTAGAAATGAAGTAATTAAAGAAGAATAAGGGGTACAACGATTAATATATAGAAACAAATGGATTGAACATCTTCATCGAAATGCGGTAGAAAGAATACCAAAACAAGCTTTTATAGAGCTAGAAGTCGAAGATTAATATGACGTCCCCAGAAAAGTTGGCTTCAAGAAATATGAGACCTAATCAGTGAGGGAAGAAAAAACAGATATCATAGAAGTAATTTTTGCGAATTGCAAAATAGAATTCTATACTTTTCACTGGTTCCTGTAGTATTTGTATATTAAAGTTTTGGCTAAATAAACCAAGGAGTGTTCATGTGTATGTTAGGTCTTGAAAATAAGTAGTACTCACATTTTTGAAAGATGTGAGGTAGCGCTACCATTTTCTGCCAGATTCTAAAATTCAATTATACGAAGTTTTATTAAAAGCTTGCTGAATATGTTTGTAGAAAGCACATTTTAACACAATAAGAAGAAAAATGGATAGTGAACATATATGTGGCTACTGCCAATGCAGTAACTGAATTTTAAAAGGTTTTAAACATTTTTATTTATTCCTTTGAGTGGAAGTGTTAAAACTCAGCAACGTAGTAAAGCAAAACTATCCTGTGATATTGACACAATGAAAATGTTTGGTACAATGGTAACGTTCAGCTAGGAAACATTATGGTATTACATGTTTACAATAATAAATGCACGAAAAGCTAGAGGAATTAATACATATAGTTCAAGTCCATAAATACCGTAAAATGGATAACTTACTTTTTTAATGTACGTCATCCAACGTTGTCATATCGCCGAAGAATGAAATGAATGAAATGATGCTCAAGTGAACCCAGGGTCAATGGAGCTTAGAGTTACCCAACATTCGTCTTTTAGGATAAGGGAAACCCTCGGAAAAAACCTTATCCAGATAACTCCTCCTGACTGAGATTCGAACTTGGGACGTTTTGAACATGAGGCAGACACGGTACCAATCTACGCTACCGGGGCGAGCAAAAAAGAAAATGTATGCATTTAGGTTAGATTGAGCACCGAATGCAGGAAATTCAACATTTCGCCGTGAAGGGGAAGGCAATCAAAAACGCTTTCTTACGAAAAGCATACCTATCCGTAGCAGACATTCATGTACTGATTTTGGACAAACATCAATGCCTCCCAGATAAGAAGCAGAGCATGATTAGGGCTCATGTTTAGTGTGCTTACTCATATTGATGCTGCATGATGAGTTGGTGCATTACAATGCGGCCATTCAAGCATGGAGATTGCACAGCATCCCGTTAAACCAAGAGCAACTGCTGATGAACAGACAATTATGAAAGTGCAGGTAACCATGATGAAAGCTTGAAGAGATAGCAGTGGCCGCAATGACCTCATACATCGCATTTTACATTAGAATGGAATTTGAAAACCACACCGGTTGCTGAAGATGGCCGAAAGCAACTTGATACAGCTATTTCTCTAAAGCACACTAGCATATAGAAGCATGGTACAAAACACAGCTTTTGTTTTCTGTAGTGAAACACGGATCCATTACTGCACGCAGTCATCCAGCTTTGAATAAGCAAAGGTAGTTCCATCTACAAGAAACACTAATTGTGCTTTGCGTTGGCGGATTCTGGGGCAGTTATTTTCATGTACTGTTTGCAAAATCATGAGGCTAAAGCATTTCATTGTTACGTGCCATTAACGGGTAGAGTGAAGTACAACTCAATGCTCCAAACTGCACATTTCCAAAGAAAAACGTGCTATTTTACCATAGAAACCCCGAAATCATGTGGGAAGTAAACAACAATATGGAATGAAAATGCAACAGATTTTTTTTTCCCGAAACAAAATTTGCTGAATTCTTGTAATTGCAGAACTATTCCGTTTTACTTCCTTTGCCGCCTTCTTATAGTATACGGAGAAATATTTTTGTGAAATGTGCACAGAGAGAAGAAGCTAAGAATGAAATTTGCAGAAAAACTCTCTAAGCCCAGTTAGAAGGAAACTGGCATGTTGTGAGCTACTGGCTGATGAAAGGAACCGACAAAACTTGAATAATTTCTTGTCTAAAGTGCATAGATGAAATCGCACTAGTTCAGATAGTCCAATACCGTTAAGTCTACTTTTTGTTTCCATCCTTTTTAACTTTATGCTTATCACATATAACCTGTGCCTTAAATTTGCATGTAGGCCAATCACTTACACCTTAGGCATTTATATAATAAGCATAATAATTTCACAACAAGTATACTCTAATAGAAATATTTGTATTACATCCAGAAAGTCGATTTCTAGGTTTATCAGGAATACACGTTTCGAAATCCAGTGAATCTAAAACGAACCTTTTTAAGGCATAACAGCGCTGTGCTGTGCTATGCTCTCTCTCTCTGTGTGTGTGTGTGTGTGTGTGTGTGTGTGTGTGTGTGTGTGTGTGTGTGTGTGTGTGTGTGTGTGTGTGAGAGAGAGAGAGAGACCAAAATAACTAAGAAAATTGGAAGTAGGCAAACAAACTCGATATCAGTACCTTCCAAGGTTGGGACCTTAAATTTTTCAACAAAATCCCTCCACCCCAAATTACCCTTTCATGGGAAATAATCGTTATTTTTATTTCATGGTAAATTGCTGTAACAGTTTCTTAATTAAAATATCTACGTTCAGAATTTCCGTGTGCGTGATAAAACGCATCTAATCTGAAACTGTGAATAGTCTAGAACGTTCTCTAGATGTATAACTAGGAAATTAAAAATATAACGTTTAAAATGATCATTATGGGCACTTTTCAAATGTTAAAAATGACTTTCATTACAACATTCACGTTTTAATATTATATTGCAAAAGTCCGCCTTACACATCCAACGCAAATAACCATATTTAATTAAAATAATGCAATTCTCAACAAAAACTAAAACAAAACATAGCTCCCACAGAAATTTCGTAGCACTGCTGTATCGAAATTTGTAGCTTCGCTTTGCTAGAGAAACCACGACATTTTATGCATAAGTTGTTAAATTAACTAATCTCAAATGAATTATTATAGCGTAACAGCAGGCATGTGCGATTCAAAGGAGATGTACAATATCCAGAGATAAGCCAACTATTATGTGTTTCAAATGGGAAGGTGTTTGTCCTTGAGCACTACTAGGTGAGCAACCAATCGGAGTCCTGCGGTGTTGTTGTATTGCATTCCCGTTAAGTGGTGTGAGAGGAGCTCCAATCTAATCAATCTGTATGAAATACAATTCGCGCTAGGACAAACATTCAGATTTTGCCAAAACTAATCCATGTGGAAGGTAGAGAGTAATGTATCTAACATAACCATGAAAACTCCATATTTCTAATACAAATAAACCACTATTACCTGTATTAAAACAATAAATCGCGACGTAAGCACTGTATGAATATCATTATTGGTTGGCATATATGCGTGTACGTATATTTGTAATTACTCAGAACTGAAACGTAAACGTTTGACACGACGTGATAAAAGAATTACTTTGAATAATCCAATTCGAGCGAGAGGAAACAACAAATTTTCTGCTGCCCTGGCAGAACGTGTCTGGTCACATTATATCTTTGTTTATGAATGGTTCGTAATCTTTATTTAATCTAAGGTTCAAAGTTGTTGGTGTGTATGCACATATACTTTTGATTACTCAGAACTGAAATTTAAACTACTGACATGACGTGATAAAAGAATTACTGTGAATAAGTGAAGGTGTTAAATTCGAGAAAGAGCAAACACTTCATTTCCAGTTAGCCTGTGGAATGCTGTATGCTTATGTTTATGAATGAATGCTGGATAAGAAGTGCTTGTTTACTCTGGAGAGTTCAGATTAATATCATTCATTTGTTCTTTACACAACAGTAGAGTAAGAGTTAAATAGTGCAATGGCTTCTTGCGGTAAATTTAGTGGCGAGTCAAAAAGGCTGGTATTGCGAAGTCAGGCTCGAAGTACTATTTTTAAGGTGTACACGCTCTTCAAACATTTTCGGAAACAGAAACTAAAAATGAGTTATTGCAAAGAGTACTTCCGCTTAAAAACACGGAAAAAGTGTATCAGCTGGATCAACTTGCAATTGAAACGGGACACGAGGTAATACGCCTCCCACCTTACCACTGCCAATATAATCCAATTGAGTTGGTGTGGGCTCAAATAAAAAGGGGGATTGCAAACAGAAATAATACTTTTAAACTGACGGACATTAAACGACTTGTTTACGAAGAAATTGGCAAGGTAACACAACAGGACTGGGAAAACTGCGTAAAGTATGCAGAAAGCCTTAAAGAAGAAGACGATTTTAAGAAAGAAATAGCTCGTGACGAGATTTTGGAACCTATAATCATAAATTTTCAAGACTCAGACGATGAAGACAGTGACATTGACGAATTGTCTCTTAACGGAAGTGACATTGACAGCGATATGGATGAGCACCGGCAGTTCCATTAGAAAAGCAGGTAATTCATAAACTATAATTATAGTTAAAGTACTTTAAAATATACATAATTGCGAAAATGCTTTTTCCAATTTTGATTTTGACAGCTGCATCATTGTAAATGTTTGTAAAATTAATTTCCTTACGCTTGCGTCTGCGCCAAGCCGACCTGCATGCTGTATGAGCGTGCGAGAGAGAGGGAAATATAAAAGAAGTGGGGTAACAACGTGGCAACGCTGAGCGTGATACGCCATCTGATTAGCTACACTCCAGAACCCTTCCATTTGAAACACACAATAGCGTGTTATTTTTAAGGTAGACTAGCAGTTTCCTGCTTTGCAAACCTGACGGAATACAAAATACCCACGTGACACAAAAAAAATTACAAAGTTATTTAGAAAAAGCTAGCCAGAGAATCGTTTATTTTCTGAGCATAGGTGTACGTGGAGAATGCCACCTTCTCCCAGGCTATAATAAATGGTAGGTATTTTTGTAAAATAAAACTAATTCTTTTTACTATATGTTGTCTCTACCACAAAACAGACATACTCGAACATAGCACCATGGTAAATTTAACATCTTGCCAAAATTTTAACAAGCCGTGTACCTAGAATTCCTTGAAAATTTTTACACGATGATAATTATGATGATGAGTGAGCTGTACCGTCCTTGGACTAGCGGATCCCATGAGTGGCTTCCATTTCTAGTCAACAATGTCCAAGTCACTGCGATTTGTAACTGCCTTTAGCGTTGAATCAATGTTGCATGGATTAAATCTTGAATCTCGAATGAAAGTTTTACACCGCTCTTTGATCTCCGGCCTGTATAGGAGTAGCTTCCAACTGCTTATGCATGTTACTGCCGCCACGTCACAACAAGTAATGCATTATTTATACCTCACACTTGTGACAAATTACATTACAATAAAATCTTACCAAGCATCCCTTACTCAGCTGGTTTCGTTGTGAAATTCATTACGGAGATCCATGATGGCGTCATTCATTGAGTTGTGTTTAATTACTTCACCGTTATGAAATAACCTGTATTGTTTCAAGGATGTAAGGATGTCTGCCTTATGTAATGAAAAAAGTGCTAATCCCTTTTTGTCTCATCTGTCGGTGTACAAGATGAATAAAACTGTGATGTACGCATGTTTACAAAATCACTTAGGAAGCTATCCGTTCCTCAAATTGGACATCGTACACCAATTAGCTGGTCAAATCGAAGTCATCTAACTCTTTCAGATTGGACCTGCTCACACCTACTGTGGACATTCGTGTTTTTGTGAGCATCAAATGCTTACTTATACCATAAACTGTTTATTATGCGTTTTCAGACGCAGCAGACTAATGCAGTATTAACCTACAAGGTGGGCAAAATAAAAGTGGCCCGGAAAATATTTTCAAGAAAGTGATCTGGAATAGGTTTACATACATTAATATACATGACACGTGTAGAGAATTAAGAAATGAGATGGGAAAATGAAGCAGGTCGACACACAGGACACGTGAGCAAATTCGAACAATTTATTTGCACGAAACAAAATACTGTAAAGAAATGAAGTCAGATTGTGGCAACAGGACACTATATCGACCCCCGATAATGAGAAGGTGAGCCGCCTATCACAGTAAATGCTGGAAATATGCTCCGCCGACATCGAGGCAGCGCTGTGCTAGATTTACACAAACAGTGAGGCACGCATTGAAGCTCTGCTCTGCTTGAAAATATTTTAGGTCACTTTTATTTTGCTCACCCTGTATAATTACAATAAATATATAAGATTTGCTTTTCCCAATTGTTGGAAAGTTGTGGGAATTCTAATATCTGAGCATATTACGTGTGCACTATTGTAGTTTACTGTGATCATTGTTGATAGCTTGTCGTGTTACCCTGCAGCTTCAATGTTGATGCATTTTTAATTTGAAGGTTGGTTCACATAAACCGGGAACAGAGACCAGAGACGGAACAGCAGAGAGACTAAACTTGGTCCACAAACCGGGAACGGAGACGGAAATGTTTATCGATAGCAACGTAGAAAGTCAGTTTCGCGCATTTGTTTGTAACTGACCAGCTATATCTTTTTCACCTGCTCACAATTCAGCCAGCGTCAGTCGGTAGAGCACCTGCTTGCTGTACTAGGTGTCCTGGGATCGATTCCGGCTGGGGTTGGGGATTTTTCTCCGACCGAGATAATTCCTCATCTTCCTCAAAGTCTGGAAGTATGAATGAGAGTGCGAATGTGTGCGTGATCTAATTATTAAAACCAACGATTACGAGTTAACACCTTCGACACTGTTCCAAAGGAGAACGGCCGCCGATATGACCATTGCAGTTAAAGGCGGGTATAAATGAAACAACAAAACAAAGTTCAGCCAGCATAACAGATATAAATAACATTTTATAACCACGCCAGTAGCTTGTCTTGCAAAAGCATAATCCATATACGTTTATAATAGATTATATTAAAATGGAGTAAGCCATATCGGACGATGACTAAATAGAAATGAGCGAAATAGTCAAGCGCTTGGGCTTCTTAGAGCTTAATTACTTTCAGCTATTCAGGAACAACACCGGATAAATGACTGTCAGTATGCCAGCGAATCA